>PYSR01000119.1:91422-110804 GCA_003049425.1 Magnaporthiopsis incrustans | reverse complement strand
ATAAAAATAAATTTATTAAAAGGGTATATTTATGTAAAATATAAAGGTTTACCATTTTAAAATATTATTGCCTATTTTGGTTGATTTTTTATTTAATTTATAAATTCCTGTGTTTGCGCAGTTTACTATGGTGCACTGTCGGACTGGAACAGACTTCTGTCACGTTACTGTAGAAAGCGTTTCCCCCCCTCGATCCGAATATGGTTCACGAGGGTAGATAGGTAGTATCGCTTTCACGTCGGACGCGGGGGCTTGTGGTCGACGACGCATGGGTCCGGCAAAGTCAATGAGTGACGGATTTTCAGTTCAGTCCCCTGTCGGTGGATTCTGACGTCCGCCGCCAGCCGGTCAGTCCACTTTTGAGTGCCTGCCCTGCCTGCCCTCGGCGCTACGGCGTGGCACCGCAGGCCGGCCTGCCAGCAAAATGAACAGCAAGCATTCTGTTTCGTTGATTGCGTATCCTGTTCATAGTCGGACTCCCGCGGCTCTTCAGCTCTATCCCTAGCAGCGTGATTATCTTTCTTTTCCTCATTGCAACCATGGCATGATTAATGGCTTCGCTGCCAGCCAGCCCATTTTGTGCTGCACCTCTAGCTAAGGACAGATATCCCGCTCGTTAATCGTTAATCGTTAATCTAGGGTCGCTGCCTCCCGTCCGTCCCTCGATCTGTTTCGCTCGCTTTGACCCTGAGCTTCACTGTTCAGTGGCAGGCTGGTTGGTAGGTTGGTTGGCGGTAGAGGTGGCCCCCGTTTCGCTGCCGAGAATGATGCACGTCAAAGACCCAGCCTGGGCGGAGGAGCCGCGGCCGGTCCTCATCCTACAATGCATCGCATTCAACTTTGCCCTTCCCATCCTGTACCTCGCGGTTCCTCACACCACACGGCCATGGCTCTACCGCGCCCGTCTTTTAGTCGCGGCCGCCGTGGCCGTGCACAACGTGGCCATGGCTCGCCGCTCGGCGGCTGCAAACATTGGCGTCGCTTACGCGACAGGCCTCTTCGCCTCGTGGTGCGTTTTTCCTGAACAGACTCTACTCTCAGATCCCGTGACCATTTTACATTGCTAACATGCACTTTTGGCCTGCTCTGCTGGCTCAGGAGCACTCTCTGGGCCTTTTCTGCCCTCGTGTTTCTGCGGCCCCAGTTCGATGCCGAAAGGGTCGAGAGGAGACCGAGGCCGCCACGGCCGTCGTCTTCCTCCTCGTGCTCTTCCCCTGTCTTGGGACGGCGTGTCTCGGGCAGCATCATGATGGCCCCGTCGCCGGTTGACCTGGCCTCGTCACCCACCGCGGCATACTCGTCGGCCCTGGACTCGTCCATGCCCGTGTCCAACGGCCACGCTTCCAATGGGCATGCTCGTAATGGCGATGACCCCAACGGCGTGAGCCCTGTGCTCAAATCCCGCCGCCGCAAGTCTGTACGCTTCGTGGTGCCCCCGGACGACGACGTTGCTCGCGGCCTCATCGAGGATGAGTACTTTTGGCAGGCTTTCCCGGCAGATGCCCCTTTTGGGACACGGCTGGGCTGGGCCTTTGACTACTACTTGGCCTGGAGAGGGGCTGGTGAGTCTACTCTCCTGTTTTTGATGTTCTGGAAGCTCTGCACCCGCTCTCCACTCGAACCAACTCTCAAGCTGATGCCTTTCGTATGATCAGGCTGGAGCTGGACCATATCTTGCCTCCCCAGATTTGACCGTCCTGCCGAGCCCCTTTCTGGGGAGCTGGTCAAGATTGACTCCATCCCTCTGGTCTCGCATGCAGGTTACCGGCGCCTCGCCAGTCACGGCCAGTTCGTCTGGGTCCGTCTCCGAAACGTCGCGCTGGCCTACTTGCTCCTCGACGTTTGCGCCATCCTCACGATCAAGGACCGCTATTTCGACACGGGCCTCCACGACTCGCCACCGCCGCTTTATCTGTCCGCCATGATCCCGTCACTCCCGCCGTCCATCCTCTACGTCTACAGGATGGCCATCGGGTTCGTCGGCATGCTGGCTGCCCTCACTGCCGTGTTCTCTGCCGACCAGTTCGTCCGCCGGGGGCTGGCTCGCGCCCTGGGAGGCGGAAGCGGCGTCGCCGGCGAGCTGTGGCAGTACCCGGACCTCTTTGGCTCCTTCGGCCAGATGCTCGACCACGGCCTCGCCGGGTTCTGGGGCCGATACTGGCACCAGACCTTCAGGCTCGGCTTCACGGCCCCGTCAAAGTGGCTGATCCGCCGCGGCTGGCTCCCCGCCCGGCGCTCGGCCCTGGCGGGACTCGTGGCCTCGGCCTGCGCCTTCTTCCTCTCGGGCCTCTTGCATGCCTCGAGCTCCGCCACCATGCCGCGGCCCACGCGGCCCGGCATGGCTTTTGCCTTCTTCCCGCTGGCCTGGGTCGGCATCGTGCTGCAGTTCGCGCTCTGCTCTTTGCTCCGCCGGCCCATCGCCGCCTCGCCGCTGGCCGTGAGGCGCGCTGGAAATATGCTGTTCGTCCTGGCCTGGATGTACGCCACCTGCTGGACCTTTGAGGACGACCTGAGCCGCTCCGGCCTGTGGACCTTCGAGCCCGTCCCTTTCTCGCTGCTGCGCGCCATGGGCTTTGGCGAGCCTGGCGACGACCCTGTCCGCTGGCACGGGTTTTCCTGCATGACCTGGCACGTCGGGAGGCATTGGTGGGACAGCGGGCCGGCTTTTGTGTGACGTTTTATTCTCTCCTCGTCCTCGTCCTCGCCACGGCGCCTACCTAGATAGCTCCTTGCTTCGCCATTCTCCTTCTCTTCCCAGCCTGAGCATTTTCGTTATCGTACTGCTTTCAACATCATTCATTGTGCGATGCGAGCACGGCGTTGGCTTCAGATACCCTATTCTGCATCGGTTGGACACGGGAGTAAAAAAAAAAATCAGAAGTTAGAGTTACAGTACGAGAGATTTCATCCATAGACAAATGACGCTCTTCTAGCACCCTCCCTTGAAAAATATGCATGAGTCTCTCCTGAACAAACAACACCACAGAGATCTTGTCCATACAGTTATTCATCACCCGTCCAGCTTTGGCACTGCGCTCTTTACCCCTAGGCCTTGTATCTCCGCCTCCAGCCACGCCAGCACCTCGCCGAAACAGCTTTGTCTTTTGGCCAAGACCTGCTTGAAGGCGTGTAAAGTCACACTGGGAAGTCGTCGAGGTTAGCTTGCTTCTTGTCTGGCTGCCTGGTTGGCTGGCTGGCAACATATGTGACGTGGAAAACAGCCACGCCTGGACTTTGTTGAGCACTCAATACTCACCCTCTAACCTGGTCCCTCCTGACATCGCAAACGTAATCGGGAAATCTCATTCTCCTCGACCTGCTCGTCAGCAGCGCGTACGCCACGTCGGCCACGCCGTCGACGGCGGCGACGACGAGGTCCGGGCGTGGACGCTTGGCGGGCGGCAGGCAGCGGACGTAGGCCCAGGTCTTGGTGGCGGTCTCGGCCATGGCGGCGGCCAGGTTGCGCAGCACGGCGCGGCGCGAGTTGTGGGCCGTGTCGAAGAACATGAGGTGCGACTGGATCCGGAAGGCGTTGGCGACCTTGCGCGCAAAATTGCGGCCCTGGTGCCGCGAGAAGTCGACCGTGAGCGAGTTGGCCACGGCGCCGACGACGGGCTCGCGCTGCCGCAGCCGCCGCACGCGCGGCGCCCGGTCCTTGCGGATGCTGAGCGAGGTGCAGTTGATCAGGGTGCCGCAGTAGGGGAACTCGCCGCGCGCGCTGCTGCTGGCGTCGCCGTCGCCGGGCCGCGCCACAGCCGCGCCGCCGCCGCCGTCGTGTTTTAGGCTGAAGTTGACCAGGGTCTTGCCGGGGCTGACGGATACGCCGTACTCTGGCACACCCGCGTGCATGACCTTGACGAAGCGGGACGCCTTGTCTACGTCGGTGGTGATGAGTAAAAAATCGTCGATGAGCCGGAGGAGCAGGCAGTCGTCGGACTGGAGGAACTGCAGGTGCTTGGACTCGAGGTCGGCGTAGAAGTAGTTGCACAGCAGCGAGCTCAGGATGGAGCCCTGCGGAATCCCGACCTTCTGCCGGTAGTGCTTCTTGCCGACCCGGACCAGGTTCTGCTCGACGTGTGCCACCAGGAGCCGGATCAGGCTCTGGGTGTCGTGCGTCTTCTGCACGACGCTGTCGACGAAGACCGTGTCCTTCTTGCCCCTCGCCGCCTGCTCGACGAGCATGTCCATGAAGCTGGAGCCGTCGGCCACGTCTCTGGCGGCGGAGCGCCAGCGCTTGCTCAGTCTCGGCTTTGTTGTCGTGGAGCCGCCGCCGATGCTGGGTTCGGCCTCGATCTCGACGTGCTTGGTCACCTTGTACTTGGGCAGCGACGGGACACCTGCCATAAGCCTTAGGATAGCGGTTTGCGGGATTGTGTCGAAGGCCGCCTGGACGTCGACCTTGGCGAAGAAGAATGGCCTGTCGCGAGGGCCCATGCGCTCCTTGAACGCCTTCAGGCGAAGATACAAGTCCCCTACCGACAGCATTGAAGAGCCGAGACGAGAGGGCTGGCGTTCCTGTTGGTTCGGTGCAGCGATCGAGTTAGTTGACTTGCGTAGGGTGCGCACCGCGTCGCTCGTCGTCATACCTTTTCGAGCTTCAGCATGCTGTGAACCGGTCCCAGGACGGCGTTGATACTCGGACCAAGGACCTTCTTGTTTCCCTTCAGCGGGCCCCTGCGCCGCAGGTTGGTGATGGGGCGCATGCCGGAGTCCTTGGGCAGCAGCCTCACCTGGCTACAGCCGAGGTCGCGTGAGCTGAGGATATGCTGGGCCTCGGCCGGCTTGATCTCGTCGAACATTTTGTCTTTGAGTGTCGACATGGCGGGTTCAGCGATGCTGCGCCAGACGTCATGCCGGAAGTAGAAGAGCCTGTAGCGATGACTGCTAGATTCGGTCACATAAAAGTTGCTGCGTAGGAGGGGAATCAAAAGAGAGTCGAATAGATAGTAGAGAAACTCGAGGAAGATCTCGGTCCGCTTCTCCATGTCCGTCCGGCTTGCCTTCTGGCCTGCGGCGCTGGGCGGAGCCAGCCAGTCGATCTCTGCTATCTGGGTAGGTACCGTGCGAGTTAGTTGAGCAGAAGCACTGGGTTTTATATACAGGTCAAGGCTGACCTTGAAGCCTTGTTTGAGCTCATGGAGGTTCATTGTCTCGAACCGTCGAAGCTTGATAAAGTGGTCGACATGTTTTAAAAATCGCTTCTTGTTATCAACTTGGACGTGTCCGGTGCCCCAGAAATCGTTTGGTATGATTTTGGACAAGACGGCCTGGCAGTATGCGGACACATGTGACACTGGGCTCGACAGATCCAGGGTGGACGAGCTCTGTCTCTCAAGCTCATCGCTCTCTGACGAGGCTGCATGTAGGTGTCGTGGATCCTGGACGAGAAGCATTGGAATGGATAAACAAAATCAATAAACAAACCCTACAGGTATGGCGGAAGAAACAAACGCAAAACTTACGGGACAATAGTGCTGTAGGAGCGCAGAGTACGAACAGCGTTTATGTAGTATCTGCAGTTTTTGTACTAATCGGTAGGCCGAGCCCCTGAGCCTCTTGGGCAGCGGCGGCAGCTCCGACTCTCTCAGCCGGAATTTCTGTTGGATCTCGTCCTCTCGGAGTGTGTAATCCTGTAGCTTCTGTGACGTCTTGGTACTGTCGACAACGGACGTGAAGGCGTTATGCAGGGCAAACTGCCTAGGAAACATGTACATCATGCAGTGCAATGTGTTGCGCCGGTTTGCTTTGCCGACTTGATCCTCTGCATCGGCTACGCCCGCGGGGCGATCCGATGCGATGAATGGGTATCGGTTGAGCACATCTATACGGAGTGAGTTCATTGAGTTCATTATTAGAACGTCTCAGGCGGTAACGAGCTGTGCACGGTCGAGGTGGGAACCAGGACGACTTCAAGGTACATACGTATATGTCTCAGTCCGAAATGCACAGTCCCACGCGCGTTTAGAGCAGCACGAGAGTAAAGCATGCGACTTCTGACGAACACTATCGCGGCAGGGGTCTTTTCCGTGCTGGAGGAGCTGCCCGGACCCGAGCCATCTAGGCAGCTCGCCTCGGAAAGGCCGTTGGACGCAAGCGGCTCGAGGTCGTTGAGAGATTTCCCTGAGGAGCCCGGACTGTCAGCAGGCCATCGTCACCAAGATTTCCCCAAGAGAGGCCGTGCCTGACGCCTTACCGCTCAGCTGGTAATAGTTGTCGCTGCCTGCGGGAACAGAGACGAAGATAGAGTGGTCCAGAAGGAGATCTATCATCATTTTCTCTCCGGCCTGTCCGAGAAGACCAAGAAGCTCAGGCCAATAGGAGTCCTTCAGCATCCGAACGCGATGGTTGCGATGCTGGGAGAACAGGCCGGGCACGGCATCCGCCAGGGGGCACGCACCCCCCGGTGGCGGGTTTGTATCCCAGGCTGGGGCCCTCCTGAAACCGTCACAGAGCACATTCTTGGGCCAGCAACCATTCTTCTTATCCTTTTCGAACAGAGACCAGATTGCGAAGTTGACAATCTCGTGCTGGCAGAACAGCGTTTTTGTGGCGCCGTCCGACAAGCTCACATACGACTCGTCGCCCCTCTGGGAGAAGTTGAGCCACCGGTTCCAACGGGACTCCGCGCGGGCCGGCTTGCTGTCAGGGGAAGACGCAACGATGGTGGAGTCGAGCAGGTGGGAAACGTGCGCCTCTAGGTCGCTGGGCTGTCCCCTGTGGTGGGCGTCATCGTCGGCCGGCTTGCCCAGGGAAGCGATCTTTCTCCTCCTGATTTTGGACGAGGACGGCAGGTTTTCCAGGATGTGGTCACGCAACGTCCGGAGCCGCAGGTAGTACTGGGACAGCACGGCGTGGGTTTGGGTTTGCGGGGTGGAGGTGTCCGTAGGGGCGTCCTCGTGGCCACGCTGAGCGTGTTTGTGCTTGTGCTTGCGCTTACGTTTCTTTGCAGGGCGCTGCGGGCCGGTAGCTGCAGCATGATCCCGCGCCCGCTTCGCGCCAGTCGTCGTCACCGGCGACGCCATTGTCGCTGGCCGGGCACCTTGGCAGGAGGACACGGGCCTGAGCGCAGCGCCGGGCCCTCGGTTGCGCTTGTTTACATGTACCTAGCCCGTTTGACGCTCGGCACTGGCCGATGCATTTCAGAGGCGGATTGTCCAACTAAATCGCCCAATTGCCCGAAGAACCCGACAATGGGCGTCATTAGTGGTCGCGATATCGTTGCCGACGCGCGACTTTGTATTGGCGCGGAACGCGTCTCGATTCGATTGGTGGATACACGGTCTAATCGGCGAATAGCAGAATGCTGTGCAAGGAAGTCGGGCTAGTGCATCAAAAATAAAATATGCCAGGGAGACTGACCCAGACCAGCGGGTAGGCGCCTGTTTCGCCACTCAGGCTGTCAGATCCTGGAAAGGAGACGTGGAAAAAGGGGTCACCCGGTTGTGCACGTTCACCTCCTGGAGCAGCGGCGTCTCTCCTGCCCCGCCGTCATTTGGCTAGGGCAGCCAACACCTGTCTCTGTCGACACATTGAATCTGAAGGCCGAGTCGAGGCCTCGACAAAAAAAAAAAAAGTTGGTTAGTGGCGGTCGCTAGGCTGTTTCGGCCCGCGTGGATTGGCCAGGCACAGCCGTGCGAGCAATGAGCGCACAGACTGGAACTGGAGCGTGTTTGCGGCCGACCACCGCGGAGGGCAGCCGATGGGCCCACGCAGTCATGACAAAGACGCCTAATTCAAAGTTTGCAGGTGGTGTGCACGAATTGAGTGCCCGCTCTGGTGGGAAAGGGGACGAGAGCAAGAACTAGAAAAGCCGATGCAGCCACCTTCTTGCTTCTTTTGGCTTTACCTCGGATCACTAGGCGCATGCCAAGCTTTCAAAAACGGGTGGGTTCAAGTTGGTAGACGCATCATATTCGCGCACCCCAGGCAGATCGCCTCCCTTCTTTCTTCCCTGAGCGGCTTTTGTCATTTCTAGCATGCCTCATCCTGAAGCTGTCGAGATGACTGATGGCCAGGATCTGCCCCTGCCGTGATTGCTACGATGGATCTCTCTGAACGCTCAAGCTCGGCGACAAGGCCCAAGCCAAAAGGGCCGACGTGAACGAAGGGGACATGTTCGAGGTCGGGAAGTCCTTCCGAGCCGGCCTTGACCTGGGTGCGTAGGTTTGTCGCGTATCAAGCTCGGGTGGAGTTTGCGTCCCTTGAGTAAGCTGCGTTGCTTTTGGGCGCGGAAAAAGGGGCGGAAATAAATTGAGGGGATACGACATGGAGAGAGAAAAAAAAAGAAAGAAAGAAAATCGGCAGAACGGCTGGCAACATTTATGGTCTGAATTGAGTCTCGGAGTCTAAAAGACGCGCAGGATAATGCGAGCTGCAGCCTGACTGCAGCATGCCCAGACCAGTGCATGCATCATTGGCATCAGATAGAATCCGTGGGCGGACAGAGCCCGCAGATAGAAACGGGGGGAATTCCATCACCTGCATCGACACCCATCAACACCTGGTACCCCTGGCCGCTCGAGTGTGCTTGGGACGCGGTCGTACGGTTGCGGGCTGGCGAGCGACAACGCCTGTGCTGTGGTCGGGTGCTAAGCCGCTGGCGCTGGAACGCTGGATTTTACCGGCCGGGTCTTGTGTGGTCCCCCGTCGCGAGTGGGGATTGGCTGTGCTGCATTGGCTCAACTGCTAGGTGGTGGCTTCCCTCCAGAATAGGAAGGCTCCCGTGCCTCCCAAGCAAACCAGCTGGGAGCAAACAACCGCACTGCGCTCCATCCATCCTTCCATCTTGGGAGCACCAGCACAAGCACAACCCACGAGCAGTACTCGCCCACGCAGCACAGCACACCCCTCCCTCCCCTTCGAGCGCCCGTCGCAGCCCCAAATCCGCACCAAGGCCAGACCTTAATCCACCACACCAACCACGGCTTCCAGCCAGATGGGTCTACGCCAGCTGCCGCCCACAGAGGATAGTGTCTGATGTCGGCCACTCAAACCGTGTTCAACTTGTTACCAGGGTACTCGAGGTAGTCGACTTTGTCCGGTCGCTGGGCCGCTGATCGCGCCGGCACACCCTGCCTAACCCTTGACTGATGAGTGTGCCCTGCCATGGACGAGGCCAACGACGAGGACCGCTTGGGCACCGCTGCACCTTTGTCGCCCCGGGCCTATGCAAATGTGACTGCGAATGCGCAGCTCCTTTCCCCACGCCAGCACCACCACGAGCAAGAGTACCACCAACAAAACAACGACCCGCTCCTCCGCCACCACCACCAACAACAGCCCTACAACCACGCAAACGATCCCTCCCTGTCCTCGACTGATCCCTTCGCCTTCGACGCTGCCGCCCAGGCCAGCTTCGCGTCCCATGCCGCCCTCAACCTGCAGGTAGTCGCTGCCAATGCCGCCACCGCCCACGCCGCGGCCTCCAATTCCTTCGCCAACGTCCCCGATCCCGACGACTTCTATCGCGACTACCGAGGCGTCCAAACCGGCCCAGCCATCGTCCCCGTTCCGTCCCCGCCGGCCTCGATGGCTTCCACCACCATACCCCAGCCTCACGCCCTCCCCCACGTTCATCCTAACCCGCAGTCTTCCGCCTCGAGGCAGGCAGCCGCCCCGACCAAAATCGCCCACGCTGCCACCGCGCCCGCAGGCCACAGCGGGGCCCGCCCAGCATTGCGTTCCACCTCGAGCCCCATCGACGATCGGTCCGCGAGGCGACCGTCAGCAGGGTCGGCCTCGGGAAGCAGCGGATACGGCCTGGGAAAGCAACCCAGCGTGAAGGATCTGAAAAAGCGTTTTGATCAGGCCGCCCCGCCGCCGCCGCAGCCAGCAGTCCCGCGCCAGACCAGCACCAGGACCGCTGCCCTGCGGAGCACATCACAGAGCCGGTCGTCGGGAGGCTCGAATGCGGGCCAGGCCGCTGCCTCGTATACCAACCTCAGATCCTCGGTCGATAAAGATGCCGGCAGTTCATCCAGATCCGCACGGCGCCAGAAGTTTGTCGAGGAGGACCAGACGTCGAGCAATCCGAAGTCTTTTGCGAGTCGCATGAGGCCCAAGCCACCTAATCCCTCCATCGTCACGAGCGCCCACAGCTCAAAGACGGCGCCTGCCGCGTCTGCGAGGTCGCCCAGCGTCCCCACGTCGCCTCGCTCCGCCCGCCCTGGAGGTCTTCTCTTTGGTGAGATCTTGCCGCAGGAGGATGGAGGTCGCACCGCTGGCTTTGGTATCCACCCGACATCAAAACCACGGCGAACGTCCGAGTCGCAGATCTACGGTCTGAGCCCGCTTGAGAGCAACCAGTCCCCTGCCGGTGACGAGGAACCCTCGTCCCCAACTGACTGGTACCGTGGCGTTGCCTCGCCTCGGCCCTCAAGCAAAGAAGCCAGGCTACCCCAGATCTCGCATGCGAGAGCCCAGAGCGATTCCTCGGGGGCCAAACCCGCGCTGAGTCGCCCTCCCCACCCGCGTCAAAACCGCCGGAGCGGTCCCCCATCCCAACCGCCTTCACCGTCTTCCCGTCTCCCAATCTCCGTAAAGAAGCTCGGCCCCTCCTCGAATCCGAGCAGCCCCTCTTCGCGATCCAACTCACCATCCTTTCCCCATAATCTCTCTGCTGGTGGGAGAAGTTCGAGGCAGCGCGGCACTTCAACCACGCGCGCCAAGACTCCGACGACACGATCTACGACCCCGACCACGTCAACTTCCAAGCCGGCCGCCCACAATTCAGCCGCCTCGCGAAGGCACGCACCAAGCAAGATCGCTACGCCAGTCGGTCACACGGCCGCACGCCTGGCAGCTTTCAACGCGGCGGCTTCGCCCGCGAAGCTGTCGCCACCTCTGCGCAGCTCGCGGCCGCGGCAGTCGGTCGCGAGCGCAAGTACCGCAAGCTCGAGGTTGAAGACCGTCGAGAAATCAGGCTCTAGCAAGCCGGCTCCAAAAGAGGACGACCCCACGACCAGAAGGCGAAAACTCTCTGTCGGCCCCATCGACTTTGCTCAGCGCAGGGAGACGATCAAACTCGCGTACACCAAGTCGATCCGAGAGACTCAGGCCCGAGAGGCGAGATATGCCGCGTCTCTGAGGCGGAAGAAGGAACAGGAGGACAAGGCCAAGGCTGAAGCCGAAGCCGCCGCTGCAGAGGCTGCAGCGGCCGCGGCATTGGCGGCCGCGGCGATCGCGGGAGCAACACCGACCGAGGCGGCACCGCCCGGTGAATTGAGCGTGCCAGCCTCCGCACCGTCAGAGCCAACACCCTCCGAGTTGGTGGAATCGAGCCACGGGACCGACAGCAGCATTGCTCGGACACACGTTCAGGCGCAACCAGACTCTGAGCCGCAGCTCAGAATCATCACCGGATCGGTGCCCGCCGGTGATGTGGCCGTGAAGCCCGCGAAACCGAGTTTAGATTCGCCAACCCTCGGAATCCCGGGAAGCTTTCCCAGTTTTGGCTCTCCCCAGCTCGACCAGGAACCGCCCCCGCAATCAGCCATTTCCACTACGTCGGTCATCACCGAGTTTGATAATGAGCCCCAGACGGAGCCTGCCGTGATGGACGGCACCGCCGTCACCAGAAATGGCCTGGGAATCGACGATACATGCATCTATTCTCCTGCTCGCGAGAAGGCCACTTACCACTCCCCGTTCGATGAAAATGCCATTGACGACGACCAGCTCTCCATCAAGATCTCGCTCGAGGCCATGACGCTCGAGCAACGAGGCAAAGAGCCCGCATCTAGCGCAGACGTCCATGAGCAAGAGCGACTGCACCGGTCTCACGAGGACGAGGACGTTCACCAGCAGAGCTTCGAGGCCAGCTTCGAGGGGCAGCTGAACAGGGAGAAACAAGTCTCGACAGGCGATCTATCGCCGACAGCTCTCGATGATCAGGAGCAGGAATACGAGCCGCGGCCTTTTATGCCTCAAGCTCAACACACCACGGTGACTATACTGAGTCGCGAGTCGGACTTTATGCCTCGACCCAAGCCGAACGATGGGCCAATCAGCCACGAGCCGCAGATGGACAGCCTCGAGGAATTCTACATCGGCCCCCATATCAGAGATAACATCTCTGCCCTGAGGGACTCGACGTTCATGTCTTCGGAATTCTCTGACGACTTCATGCCCTCGTCGGCGGAAGCGCAGCGAACCCCAGACACCTCACAGAGCCTGACGGTACCCGGCCTCCTTTCACCCGCTAACCGGACAAGCCAGCACTCGGCGTGGACGGACTTTTCGCTCGATAGCTCTGATGGAGGCATGGAACGTCTGTCCAAACATGCGGCCTTTACAAGCCGTGACTCGACTCTGCGGGGACGCCCTGCGATGCTGGCGGCCGAGTCCAGGCCGGCGTCGATCACCGAAGATATCCGGGGCGAGCACATGCATCACGACGCAGACTCGGCACAGTCGGAAGCGCACCTGCTGGGCGCTCTGCAGCTGGACAGGCACCAGCTTCCTGAGCTCGACACCGGGTATGGCTTCTCGGTCGACTATATGTCGACGCCTCCAAGGAAGGCGCGTGTTCCTGCACGGCCGGATCATGAACCACCTCCGGTGCCAACCCCCGACAATCGTTCTATTCACGAGGATCATCGCCCGCCTTCAAGCGGCTACTACGACCAGACCAGGCCGAGCAGCTATTTTCAGAGCACTAAGGACGATGAGAGCACCTTTTCTGTCGGTCCTTCGAGACGGCAGAGCGAGGAGTACGCGCAGCCCTTGCTCACGCCGCATTCGATTGGGGGTGCTTCCATGGAGAGCACTGGCAATGGCTTCAGTACGTCTTCGACGCTCGACATCGATCCGGCCGCCACCGCTAGCGACGAGGCCAAGGACACGGCCAGCAGCGCCAAGCAAGGCTCATCGAAAGAGCGAAATCGCCTGGTACAACGTCAGAACGTCATCAAGGAGCTCATCGACACGGAGGGCTCCTTTGTACGAGATATGAACGTTATTGAGGAGATCTACAAGGGGACAGCAGAAGCCTGCCCAAATCTCGATTCCAAAACGATCAAGCTCATCTTCAGAAATACCGACGAGATCATTGTGTTCCACACCACATTTCTTGCCGAGCTGAAGGAGTCCGTGTCGGCCGTCTACAGCCCCAAAGGCCGGCGCTCGCCGTTGATGAAGGAAGGCGGTAGAGAGGACTCGATGGTGTCGGACTCTATGACCATCGGCTCCACAACCTCGGCGTCGATCAAGGAGATCAAGGAGACGCCGGCTGAGCCGGACGACAGCAGGGACCGCCTGACATCAATCGGGCCCGTCTTCGCCAAGAACATCGAGAAGATGCGGATGGTCCACGAGAGCTTCCTGAAGACCAGCGATCCTGCGTCTAAGCGGTTGATCCAGATCCAAGAGGACGATGCGGTTCAAGTGTGGCTCAGCGAATGCAACGAGGCAGCCAAGGATCTGACTGCTGCATGGAATCTGGACTCCCTCCTGATCAAGCCGATGCAGCGCATCACCAAGTATCCAAACCTAATTATCCAGCTGCTCCAGTACACACCAGAAGACCACCCTGATCGTGAGGCGCTGACGTCAGCTCGGGTTTCGCTGGAGAACGCGATATTGGACATCAACAAGACCAAGAAGAACTTCGAGCTGGTCGGGCAGATAGTTGGCCGCAAGCGCAAGGAGTCGGATGTCCGGGCGGGCTTTGCCAGGGCGTTCGGCAAGCGTATCGACAAGCTCCAGTCCTCATCCGCCCACGTCCAAGAGGATACCGAGTACAAGGCGCTGCAGGAGAAGTTTGGCGACGACTTCCTGCGCCTCCAGGTCGTGCTGAGGGATGTCGAGTTCTACACGCGGCAGGTGTCAGAATACGTCCGCGAGTTCCTCCAGATGCTTTCGGCAATGGAACTTGTCATGCGGCTGCAGCCGTCGCCTTACCCTGAAATCGAGAGCAAGTGGGCTCGCTTCAACGTCTCTATGAGGGACATGGAGAAGGTGGCTCTGGACCAGCACCTTGCCCAGGTGAGGAAACACGTGATTGAGCCGTTCGAGCTCGTCATCAGGTGCTACAACCATCCCGGCCTGGCAATGAAGAAGCGGACCAAGCGCCGAGCCGACTACGAGAGGGCAGAACAGCTCAAGAAGGGGGGCAAGAAGGTGGACAAGCAGCTTGGCGAGCTGGTGGAGCAGTACGAAGCCTTGAATGAAACGCTGAAGAAGGAGCTGCCCAAGTTGTCTGCGTACACGGAGAAGATCGGCAACATCTGCCTCGGGAATTTCGTCTGCATCCAGGTCAAGTGGTTCTCCATCTGGAAGGAAAAGGTCAAGGTCGTTCTCGAAGACGCGCACGTGCCCGAAGTGGCCGAGGTTGTCCAGTCGTTCCAGAGGGACTTCCGGGACATGGAGGAGCAGATCGGAACGATCGGCCTCCTCAACCACAGCCAGAAGCCAAGGTCGTCGCAGTCAACGACGGAAGACAACACCATGTCCCGATCGACATCGCGAGTTCCCGAGCTCTCGCCCCGCACTAGGGGCCTGTCGAGTACCAGCGACTCCATGACGGGCCTCGCCACCCCCGACTTCGTGAGGACGAACAGCGGACAGTTCACGCTCTCGCCCACGGCGGCCAGCTCGACCCCCCACCACTACTACTTCAGGGACCAGTATGCGGGTCTGAACGTCAACGGCCACAGCCGGCACGGGGGTCATGTGTCGCCTGCGCACGCCGGCAGCACCGGGAGACCAGGCACGGGGAGGAGCTACGACGCGCCTTCCGGGCCGCGTCCAAGCGGCGACTCGGCCAGCCATATGGGCCAACACAGCAGACGAGACTCTGGATCAACGTACAACTCAAACATGCAGTCACAGGAGCATCGACGCTTCTCTGGCCTCTTCCATTCGGCCCTGCCCCCGGATGATCCCGACGAGCGGGGACGGGCGTCCAGGTCGTCATCTAGAGAACGGCCTGTTGCGAACGGCTACAACGTCATGTGGCTCGCTGCGTCGTTGTTCGAATTCAAGATCGAAGAAACGAAGACCGAGGCTGGGTATCCCTATCTTACCTACCAACCAGGCGAGGTATGCAACCTAGATACCGTTGTCACCCGAACTCTCGGCCCCCAGTTGCGTTGCTCTCAATGCTAACTCAGTTTCCGCCCATCAGATATTCGACGTCATCGCCGAGAAGGGCGAGCTCTGGCTCGCCAAGAACCAGGACGACCCTTCCAATCTAGTTGGCTGGATATGGTCCAAGCACTTTGCCAAACTTGCTGACTCTTGAGGGAGTTGGGGTGATTGAGACGTGGTACACGACGATCAACTAACCAAGACCTTGCTCACATCGCTGAGGATTTCCTAAAAAGCATCAAGAAATAAAGACAAAAAAAAAGAAAGAAACAAACAAGAACAAGAGCTGCCCATCACCAAGAGCTTCCAGCGATCATGTTCTGGGGGGTTTTTTTTCGCACAGAAGGGGAGTCGGTGATTTGTAGGACAATGCAGGTACGAATGGCGCGTACCGAGAGACGAAAAGGGAACAGGGAAAATAGGGCAACATTTGTACAGGACGCAAGAAGGCGGCAAGCGAAAGGCGTTATGTTTGGCATCCAGACACCAAGGTGAATCTCGGGCTTTGGGTTGATGAGCGTTTGGCCTCAACCACTTGGGAGCAACATTACACGCTTATTTCTTTTCTTCGTTTTTTTTTTTTTTTTTCCTTCTCTTTTCTCTTGTTCTTCCTACTTTTTTTTTCAGTTCAGCAATGTCGGGAAAGGGCATTCGTTTTGTTCTGTCTGTCCAATGGGGGCTTGACGTCTCCGAATTGTTGCACGAGGTAATGATGCAAAAGATATCCCCCATCCATGAGAGGGCTGGTTCATTGTCATTTGCATACTACGACCTCTGTACTGGTTGTAGGGTTTTAGAGGTCGATTGTACCTGCCATTCGTGGCTTCTCCTCTCTGACGTCCTCGGGTCATTGCTCTGGTTATGCTTCTTTCCGGTCGTTGATAGGAGGAATGTGACAAAGGTATCTCGATAGACACCTTATCTAGGGAAATATCCTGATGTGTCTGGTAGAACCGCGCGACGATGACGGTATACCTGTATGTCGATATACGGGGTGGATAATGCCAGGCTTGGCTCGGAGTTTGGCATGGAGATCATCTCGATACCCGGGTTGAGCTGATTATATGCCCTTAGTTAACTCCGATCAGAGACGGCGATTAGGCGCGCCACCATCGCCCGGTCTGCAATAGGCCCCTAAGACCGAAAAGTTGGTGGGCAGTCATGCACTCTTTGTAGGTGCTGCTCGTGCGAACCCGACGTCATTTTTCACGACCAAAAGTGCTTTTGTGAGGCTCGCCACGTCCATGTACCGTTGTCGAGAGACGGGATGGATTACCTATAAATCATGCTGCCGCCGACGGTCACGGCGGGCAGTTTCCAGACCATCTCACCGCAAGGAACTAACTCTCCCAAGAAATTGACTGATTGTTACCTCACGACATATCCAACCGCTCACAATCACACAAACAAGACAAAATGCCGTCCCCATTCGGGTTCACCACGGACTGCGACGAGGTGGTCAAGGCCTTCGCCGATCGCGTCAAGGGACGCACATTTCTCGTGACGGGCACGTCGGCCGGTGGGCTGGGAGCCAACACGGTGCTCAGCCTTGCCCGCCAGGCGCCGGCGCACATCGTACTGGTCAGCCGGACGCGGGCCAAGACGGAGCCGGTGCTCTCGCAGCTCGCGCGGGAAGCGCCCGGGGTCAAGACCACGTTTGTGGCGTGCGAGCTCTCGGACCTGGACTCGGTCCGGGCGGCGGCGGAGCGGATCAACAGCGGCGAGTCGGGCGTCGGGCCCATCGACGTCGTGATCAACAACGCGGGCGTCATGGCCATCCCCTACCAGACCGACAAGCAGGGCTACGAGCTGACGCTGTCGTCCAACCACCTGGGCCACTTCCTGCTCACGAACCTGATCCTGCCCAAGGTGCTGGCCGCGGGGCCCGGGGCGCGCATCGTCAACGTGTCGAGCAACGGGCACCGCATCTCCAACTTCCGGTTCGACGACCCTGGCTTCTCCGCGGGGGCCGCGTACGAGAAGTGGACGGCGTACGGGCAGAGCAAGACGGCCAACGTGCTCTTCAGCGTGGCGCTGGCCGAGAAGCTGGGCGCGAGCCGCGGCGTCTTCGCCTTCTCGGTGCACCCGGGCGGCATCTTCGACACGGGCCTGACGGCGCACCTGGACGGCGAGTCCGAGTTCGCCCAGATCGAGGCCGTGGCCGCGCGCAACAACTGGCCGGGCGTCTTCGTGCTCGACCCGCCCAAGACGCTGGCCCAGGGCACCAGCCCCATCGTGGCGGCGGCCCTGGACCCGGAGCTGGAGGCGCGCAACGGCGCCTTCATCGACGACTGCCAGTTCGGCCGCGCCGAGGCGTACGCGGTCGACCGCGAAGCCGCGCAAAGGCTGTGGGCGCTGAGCGAGGAGATGGTGGGAGAGAAGTTTGACCTGTAACTTGCTGCCACGCATCTCCGGCCTGCGTACCTACCTGCCTACCTACCCTTGTGGGTAGATGGGGTAAATTAATGTTCATCTCGCAGCGTTCGGGGATTCCCACCCAAGATTCCAAGTTTGACCTGTTGTTCGGTGTCGGCAAGTCCACCCGTGTAAATTAGTGCCAATTCCAAGCTTTTGCTTTTGCTTTTGTTTTTTTTTTTTTTTTTCTCCCTCCCACCCAAGATCCCGGAACACTGAGGGTCCGTCCCTTTGCTGGGCTCCCTTGCTGTTCGGGTCCGGGTGGAACCCCAGCCATCAATGGGGTCAGTGACGTTGGAGTTGTGCCCCAAGAGTGGAGGCGAAGCCGGGGCGATTCCCGCCCGGAACCACCGCCGAAGGTGAAGCTTTGCATTGATGTGTGATCTTAAATGCCCGTGCGCTTCTCTTTTGAGCTTCCATCGAAGCTCGCTCCCCATCATCTCCCCATTCGAAATAGTGCCATTGTTGTGCGCACCAGGTCCCTTGCCCGCACATAGATAGGTAGTAGGGACCTCCTCCGTACGTTCCGTAAGTAACGTAGCCATCGTCTGCTCGGATTCCGCGCCTGTTGCATGAACCGGCTTCCGGCTCGGTGCAGCAGCGGCGATCCTGGCCAGGTTCCATACACCTCCGTGCAGCTTATGCGCATTTATGCGCCGGTGCGCCCTCGCGCGGTACCGATGGCCCGTCACCCCTCTCAGCAGGCATAGCGAGCGAGCGCAGGCGTGACGGGCGCTAAGGTGCCTCGGCTGCATCAGCCCATCCACCAAAGAGCTGGATCGCATCAACGACAGGTCAAGTATCTGCAGGACCTGCATGATGTTGCGTATCTCCTTTTTTTTCCTTGGTTACACCCTCAATATCTCCTCATCTTTCTTCCTCAAATCTATGCTGCTGCCCCAAAAGTACCACACACACCACGGGACCTCGGGTGCACACCCGACACCGTACCGGCCGGAAGCACCAAGCCTCACGAGGCTCTCGTCGGAACAAGAACCTGACCCATGCCTGTCTGGAGACGGGGAGCAGGGGGGGTCAGCCAGGGAGTCAATCCCCGATGAGCTGCCGGCTGCGACCCCGTTTCTTCTTGGCACGCGTCGCCCGTCTGATGTTACGGCCTTCAACGGCTTTGTCTTCTTCGTTGTTTCCTTTTGCTTTTTTTATGCTGTTACACACGATACTAAATTACAACGTCGCAGTCAATATGGATGGGAACCTGCGGCGTCGGGCCGGCTTGTTTCTTTTTTATCTCCGTCACCATCCTCCCTCCTCTCCCATGCTATTTATTCTCCAATTTCTGAACGCGCCATGGCCTTTTTTTTTTTTTTTTTGCCGCCCACACACACCCCACCCCACGTCTTTCCGAGAAGGCCAAAAAGAAAAAAAAAAGGTACGAAACGGGAGGGACGGGTGGAGAAAGAAAACCAACTCGGCAACGGGACGATGCAGACTGAAACCCATCAGCCCAATGAGCAAACACCTGGGAACGGCGGATGGGGGGATGGAGGTCATGCACCCACCCTTCCTCGACGGAAGGAAAGTCGAGCGAAGGCTGCGACTTCGGGAATTTACAGCGAGGCGAGCACAGCTCGCACGTATGAGCGCCTATGGCCAGGAGGACCGGGGACTCGCTGGGGGCTGGGGTCGTACTATGTTGTACAGTGAAATGGCACAAATTGCAGGTGATGAAGTGTGCAACCCAGGCGTCTGGAGGAGACATTATACACGGAACCGGCCATTCTGCCACGACGGGAATACCTGCCCTGTTTCGTGCGGTGCGGTGCAGTATGTTTTAGGCAACTTTAGCCCCTGAACACGTCCCGACCTTGTGCGAATTCGCTTCGCCTCCCTGCTTTTTTTTTTTTTTTTTTTTTTTTTTT